>NDFG01000113.1:31361621-31379427 GCA_002167245.1 Sporophila hypoxantha
TRATACCATCCCACCCTTTCCCAGAAATTCTTGCTCGCTCTGCCCCCCTCTGGAAGCCACAGGTTGATGGATCCAGAGGGAACCAAGGTCAGCTCCAGCAGTTTCTGGGAGCTGGCAGGAGTTCATACACCTTTGTAGTTCCAGCTGCATTACTGAGGTGCCACAAACCAGTGGTCTCACTGAGGATTATCAACAAAAGATGATGGAGAAAGAGGACTAGAAGTAACAGTGGAGGGAAGAAATGCACATCATTTGGAGTTGACAAAGGACTGTAATCCATGCTTWTTCCAAACAATAAAACAGTAGGAGTACTAATGGATAAGAAAACGGATAAGAAGAACAAGGTTAGATTTTGCAAATCAAATTAAAATACGTAGTGAAAATCTCATCATGCAAATAAATGATGAAGTGAGTCCTCTGTGTAATGAGTACAGGCAAAATATGAAACATAATAATGATAYGACTTAAAATCCAAGCTAATAATTTGCCTCATTTTTCAGTAAGAAATATGACACTGATGGGATGAATGCAGAGGGCAAATGGCTAATGGGCAGTAACGCACAGACYCAGAGATGACCACATCTGGGTGTAAGAATGCTTAATATGTTCCTTTGAGAAACAAGGTGATTTACACACTGAAATGTGAAAAAAAGAGTGAATTTTTAATGTGGTATGGAGTAGCATCATCTGACAAAAAAACACCAAACACACTACCGATATATACAATAGGGAGAGGCAAATAATCCAGAATCAAGAATTTAACCTGAATTAGATGTAAGATTCTCCACAAATATTGATGTGGAGAATATTCAAAACCAGGAAATTAGGTAGAAACCAGGAAAACATATAATATGGATTTAGTAGTGATAGTGATAGTTTGATTAGATGATTATTTTACCTTTTGATACCAAAGATGACTAAATCTGTGTAAAATACAGGACAAAAATACATTAAAAAAACCACTAAATCAAAGACTAAATCTCATCTACCTGAATTGTAGCTAGCTACCAACACCTAACAGAAATATGAGTTCAGAATCAGCAAAAGAAAAGAAACAATAATTAGTCTGGAAAAAAACTGCCACTAGTGGAAATTCTTAAACATTTGGGATTGATTTTTTAACATCTTCATTAATGACCCTGATAAGAAGTTGGCGTGTACTAATGAAGTTTGGTGATGACACAAAGCTCAACAGAGAGGGAGAATGTAATATTGTACAAGAAAAACTAAATGACCTTGAGAGTAGAGTATTAGAAATGGGATGAAATTTAATTGCATAATGTGCAAAGTCATACACTTAATGAGCTTATAACATGAACTTCTGCAAATTGGGAGTTTCATAGAAAAATGACAGAGAAGGGGGGAGACCCTGGGGCACTTGTTGATTACAGGAGGATTATGAGCCAACAGTATAGTGTGGTCATGAAAAAAGCAAGTGCCACAGCTGGAAAATTTCCTGGTATAGCATAATGMGCAAGACATTAATCAAAAACCATGTGAAATATCACCTACTTTCTTTATTTGAAAAGTTTCAAATGGGAAATGGATGTCAAATCAGCTACTGGGATTTTCTTAGAGCTGGAGACAGGAATTTTTTCTCTGCAAGTGCAAAGACAATATAGCCACATCAATGTCCCTATCATGCCCATGGGTCTGGACTGGTTCCCTGTACAGTGCTGTGCCCTGCTTGATGGATTTGTAGGCTCCAGACAGTACAAGTCCATAGTGCAACAGAGGTGTGTCCTCCCTGAGATAGTTTTCTTGGCCMAAAAAAGTAAAATTAGCTGTAAGCTTCATTGCTCTCTATAAAGAAACACTGGTGTTTGTAGCTGTCCTGTCCCCTAGAAAAGCAATGTTAAGGAGAAAAAACCAAACAAACTGGGAGAAAATAAAATAAACATAGGATGACAAGAAAGAGAGCTTTGTAACCAACAGAAGAGAGAGATTTAGCTGTGAACTTAAGGAGGAAAATAAATTTGCTTTAAAATTCAGTTCAAATTCCTTAACATCCTTTATTCATATTCTTTTCCTAAATGGTCCCAGAAAAAGCCTTTAATCTTTGATTTATTCTGGAACATCAAATTGACAACTTATTGGTTTAAATCTACTACTTGTTAGGGAACGTGCTAATTTTTGAGCAGTTATCACTACTTTATAGGAAAAAAATACATATTTAATTAAAACTTTTTGTGACTGATTTTTTTAAAGAAAACTTGTCACAGAACATTCGTCATAGGAAACAAACTGAAATTACTGGAGCTGTGTTGTAGCTTCTACACCCTTTACAGTGARCTAGAAAGGATTTCCCCTCTGTGCRCCTCACTGGTGAGGCCACAGCTCAAGMGCTATGCCCAMTTCTGGGCCCTTCACTACAAGAAAGACATTGAGACATGAAAGCAGTTCCAGAGAAGGGCAACAGAGCTGATGAAGGTTCTGGAGCACAAGTCTGATGAGGAGCAACTGAGGGAGCTGGGATTGTTTYCCCTGGACATAAGGAGGTTCATGGGAGACCTTATCACTGCCTAGAACCACCTGAAAGGAGGTTGTAGCCAGGTGGGGTTCAGCCTCTTCTCCCAGGGATCTAGTGACAGGATGACAGGGCATAGTCTCAAGCAGGGAGGTTCACATTGGACATCAGGAAGAATTTCTTCACAGAAGGGGTGACTAAACATTGGAATGGGCTGCCCAGGGCAGTGGTGGAGTCACCATCCCTGGAAGTGTCTAAGGAAAGYCTGGATGTGTCACTCTGTGCCATGGTCTAGTTGGTGTGTTGGTGTTCAGTRACAGGCTGGYCTTGACYATCTCAGAGGTCTTTTCCAACCTGATTGATTCTGTGAATCTCTGATCTGCCATTTTTTGTGATGAACATTTGCCAATAGGAAGAAAAGTCAGCAAACTGAACCAGACAAACACAGSGTGCTAATACCAAATGCGTGGAAATCTTTTGTCTGCAGAGAGTCTTTTTCATACTAAAGATGGTGCAAAAGAGACAAAATAATTTTTCCACTAACTGCCATCAACTATTGATGCTTTCATCACTAGGACACCAATTAWACTGACAAATGTTCTTCATGAGGTGTCCCTTGGGCTTGTTTTTTTACCACATGCCTCCCTCTCAGTGGCTTAGAGTGGAGTGATTTCTTTGGAGATCTAAAATACCTGTCTTCCTTCTGATCTCACTAGAGACAAGTTACTGTCTGGCAATMTATAAATCTGCTAGCAAAGTCCTTCCATCTTGAGTACCCCTTTGGAAGACATTTAATTTCTTTTTTTCCTTTACGTGTTTTCCAGATCTCATAAGCTTATGTGATTAAGGGGATTAGTTTGGAATTCAAGGAGGGATTTTTTTTWAAATGTATTTTGAGTACTACATGCTTCTCAATTTTTTCCTCAGGTTTTTCACTTGTCTATAGCTTTTCAGAGGTGCTGAAAAMCACATGGTTTTTAGCACAATTTAAGACAAGTAGATACTTGCCATCTCTTCACATTTTACTGCAGTTCCACAGGAAAAAATACGTGTGAGAGGAGAGAGACTGCAACTGTGTCACACACAAATGTCCATGTTGAGCCACTCCATCATATGGTTATTCACCCACCACCTGGTTATTCACCCATGCAGGGTATTTGACACSTCCTGAAGGCTGCTGCAGGTCCGTGGCACTTAACATTCAACAGCAGGACTTGGACAGCCTCTGCTCTGCAATGAGATGTCCGGCACATGGAGCGAGCCAATCCAATTTAATGATGGTTTCTTGGCTTTTGTCCAGTGCAGGCACCACGTCCTAGGAAGAGAGACAGACCAATAATTTACCTTAGCATTAGTGTGGAGCAAACTGCTGCATGCCTTCATGGGATTGATGGTAAGCCTTGTATTGAGGAGGGCCAGACACAGCCCCCTCTGGAAAATCACAGCCCGCAGTTAAATCTTGACCTTTTACTGAAGGAGAAGCAAGGCTAACTSTGCCCAGCCAGTTAGGCAATAACTGAGCTTGAACACCTGATTAAAGAGTTTCTGGGATTTCATACCTCTCCAGAGATGATCTGGCAACCGTGATAGACTCCAACAATGCCTGACAGTGAGGGCTTCCTGCCAGAACCAGGTCTTTCCAGCACTTTTGCAAACAGTTGCTGAAACCACTTTTCATGTGTACACAGAGGAAAAAATAGGTATTTGCAGCAGTGTATGTGAGAGATGGAAGAGTGACAAGAGAATACATTTTCTCTCTCTTCTACATGGATGCATGCACATACACAGACAGGCATGTCCCACACACAGCCATTAAAATCTCGGCTGAAGGGAGGAGATTTCTCAGGATGAGTGAAGTGACTGTCCTTGGCACTTCTCCAGCCAGCCCTCCTGCAGGWCCTTGCTGCATGAGAACAAACTGATTAATAGCTCTTCATACCCTGAAGCTAGGGGCACTTAAGAGAAGGGGCTGTTSCTTTAGTCCTACAGCTGCAGAGAGGGTACCACATTGGAAAAGGAAATGAGGATTTTCCGATAGTCTCTGTCTCTTATACACATCTAGATGTGTATAAGAGACAGGTCCTACAGCTGCAGAGAGGGTACCACATTGGAAAAGGAAATGAGGATTTTCCGATAGTCTCACCTTTCCCTTCCCAGCTGTCTTTAAGGTACTGGCCCATTAATGACTTAAAAAAACCAACCTAGCTGGTGCACACAGAAGTGCAAAGCTGCTGCTGAACAGACTCCGTTTGCCTCAGGATCAGTTGCTGCATCTGCTTGTGAGGCTGCCAGTCAGGACTGCAGATGATTTAAGAGGCTTTCTTATRGGCAATTTAGTTAAACCTGCTGTGCACAGCTAGGTCTTGGGAGAAGGAAGATGAATGCACATTTTAATGACTGAATCAGCATATATTGGGAACCAGGATAGCAGGAGCCTCACCTCCCTCGGGGCTCACCAGCTATGACAAGCAAAATACCTCCCTCCTGTTAAAAAGTACATGATTGCTGTATGCCCCACTGTTGGATATATATTCCAGATGGATTGTAGCAGGGCTCCTCGATGACATTAAAGCATACCCAGTGTTTGTAAGATGAGATTGGTGCTGTTTACACCTTGATTCCAGTGCTGAATCCCAGGAAGAGTACAGTGGTTCTGTGGAGCGGCTTCAGCAGATTGATGCATCCTTTATGCTCCTGGATGAAGTAGTAATGTAAAACATCAGACTGCTGATGGGTGTAACAGTTGCTTTATATACAGAGATTTACTCCTGTGCTGGCTAGTTAGCACACCTCTACCACAGTCAGTGAAATGGTGTTGATTTATATCTGCTCAGGATTGCAGCCATAATTCTTGTCTCTATTTTTGTACATGTATACAAATACACTCACATTCTTCAGTTTTCAACAGACTTCAGCTATCCAGTGCAGCATTGTGTCCACCATCTGTTTATATCTCCAGCAAAAATTTATGCTTTTACTCAGTCACAAATGTGAGATTATTCTATATCCTCAGTGGCATTGAGATAATAGAATTTATATTGCACATATGCTTGTTTACACATGCTAGAACTCACAGCCATTATTACTGTTGCTGATTTATGCTATTGCCATCCAAAGCTGCATGTGTTTATGTACACCATTAATTTAAAACCATTTCAGAAATAAATCATCACATAACAAACTAAGAAATCAGATGAGTATCCTATTATTTGTCTCATCTCTAAATATTCCAATCCAACTACCAACCTTCAAATCATCTTTTATCACTTCACATGTTCCATTCTCACACTTTGAGCTCACTGTTAAAGCTCCTTTGGTCAAATGCATAGGAGCAAGTTGCAACTATTYTACGAAAGGGAAATATACAACAGATTTGGGAAGCTAAGGAACCCTGAAGTTAACACACTGGAGAATTGACATTAAACAGCTTACATATTTCAAGCTTTTAGCAAATCATATATGAGACCAGTATGCTACAAATCAGACTGAAGTGTTGCTTATGTGCAAACTGATCCCAACGCAGCAAGGCAGCAGTTATCAGCCAGGTTTTTCCAAAGAGGACTTTTCTGAATAAATTCTTTAACAGTCATCCTAAACCTTGAGGAACTCATCTACTTTTTGGACTACTTACCTCCTTGTACACTTTTTTTTGCCCTACCAGCCTACCTTAGGCTGCCTTACCCCTGCATCAGGAAGAACATCTTAGGGTGTCATCTTAGACAGTCTGGCAAAGTTTTGCTGTGCTATTCTTTAAAGGCCATATAGTTTATGTTGTAGCTATGCAAAACCTGAAAACTCACAATTTATTTCTCTCTGCAAAAGGACACTTAGTTTTTTAGCAAGACACTGCCCTATTGTTTCGACAGAGAAGCACTGACTTTGTAAGTAACTGCYCTCAATAGAAGCAGGTCCCCAGGTGATTTAAATCACAGTTATCTCACTGAAGTCAGCACACTCAGTGCTGCCAAGTTAAAACGACTGAAGACATGAGGCCAAATCTGCTCCTTACTTTAGCAGCACATCTGGGCCTAAAGTCAACGTTTCCAACACCAAAATGTCAGAGAGATATCTGTAATTTTTCAAATGCTGATTGATCTTTAGATCCAAGCTACTCAGCCTAGGTCTACACTGTGAACTTTAAAATCCCAAAATAAGCCATCTATGGGGTTTAGACTGGTTCAGACACAGGKAAGAGCTGAGGGGGAAAGTTCTGGATTGCAGTTCTGAGAGCTTGACTTTACCTGGATTCTGCTGCTGGCCTSCAGCTCTGTGTTGGATCTCATCACCAGCTCCTGTAATTCCCATGGAGCTGGGAACATTTCATCTTTACCCTTCTACATGCTCGAGGCCAGAGCTTTGCTCATGTCCCAGTTACATGCTATTCTGAGAGTGGCAGGAGTGGTGACTGCATGTGAACTCAGCAAAAGAGTGAATTCTCTACATCAAGACCAAAAATGGCAAAATTGGACCCTTCTCATTAAATAAATCATATGAACAATCGATTTGCATATGTTTTGCATTCTTGGGCATAAATTTTTAAATATTTTAAAGGTTCAGGAAACCTGGGAGGATTTAAAACATGAATKCCTCTGAACTGTGATCTAAGAGTTACTTGTCCCTTAAGAATAATGATTTACTGGGTCTAAGCAGTTTTAGCATTATTATTTTTTAACCTACTGGGGCTTTCAATATGGTTACTTTCAAAGGAAATAAAACCAGATGGTAATTGTAGATTAGAGAAAAAGAATGAACTCCCAATTAATTATTAAAATTGACTGMTAATTTTAGAAACTTGCAGCAAATTGTTCGCAAAAGAAAATTTAAAGCTACAAGAACATCCAATACTATATTMTTTCTTAAATTCCCTGTTCACAAGAGGTAAAAAACATTTTAAATATTGGAGAAATCACATAGAGAGAGTGAATGACACCAGGTATATACTGAATTGCATCAAGGATCTATTCCCCTTCTTATATCAGAAAATCACAGAATGAGTAAGGTTGGAAGAGACAGCTAGTGGGGTTAATTGGTCCAACATSCCTGCTTAAGGAATATACCTGTACATACACTAACCCTACAAAATGCTGAAGATCAATATGTGCCTGTGATACAAAGATATATATCTCTGTTTCAGTCTTAAGGCAGAGTGAAACCAGATTTCCACTTATTTGGWATATTTTTTTAGGGTTAAAAAATTCATTCCTTACAGTGATTAATAAAGTGTTTCAATGGTTTTGGGCTTTATATGAATGAGAGAGTAATATCAGTAATATCAGAGARGCATAAATGTTCAGACTAGCCCCTAGTATCATGACACATCTTGGGAATCAAAAATGCAGTGAGATTGTGTGTCTAGTCAAACTGAGTTAAGACAGAATACTTTACTGCAAATAGAGTAGAAACTATTTATCATGCCTAGACTATGGAGCAATCAGCTACTCTGACTTTCCACGCTTTCCTTGGTTAGGAAAGGTACTTGGATCCTTTTGACTGGTCGTGAAAATATACATTTCTTTTTCAAGTTTGTTACCTCCCTGTTTTTTGGTTTTCTTTTTTTTTTTTTTTTTAATAGAGTAGCAGTATGTGTGGCAGTAGAGAAGGTCAGTTTAGAATAAATTTCATATCAAAGTTCTGTTTTACTTTCAGAAAAGGCTGCATAAAATATCCTCCCCTTCAAAAAAACTGATCTATTTCCTCCATGTGTGCAGTCAGTTCTTATGCCTTCAGTGACAAACTGTGATAACCAGCACWTTTTTTTCCCCTTAGCTGTGTTTATTCTACTGTAAATGAGAAAGGGCTGCAGCTCCAGTCTGAGCACACCAGCAAGGGAGTTCCTAATGTCCCAGACATACGTTTATGAAASTCAAAGTTTTATACCTTCAACACTGTTTTTTTCTGAGATTGTAATGTCGGATGAGGTGTAATGACTGGGACAATGCAAGGAATGATARGACCTGGAGCACGGTCTCAGAGTACAGAGTAGATTTTGTATYAAGAAAGTGATGAGGAAGTGATAAAGTGGTGATGAGAAAGAAACCTAAGAATATTTYCACTGGGATCAATATAAGGCCCTGCTGTAATATGTTTAGAGATCTGCTTCTATCATGGTATTGTGGTACATGTCAATCATCCAGGGCCTCAGCAGGCACTGGTCACTTAACAGCAACAGTAAGGCAGGAAAAAACACATCAATTAAACTGAATAAAAATATTAAATCCCCAAATATTAAGCATACATCCAATTTGGCAACTCATTTGACTGCCTAAGGCAGTTGGTTTATAGAGTCATGATCATTCCACTTAATATTATTAACAATTCCCAGGGAAGTACAGCATAGTTACAGTAGCTAGTACATTAATCTTTATCATATGTGCAAGAGTGGAAGCTTAGAACAGGATTATGAAAACAGAGTGCTTATTCTTTTATCTCCAAACTGATCTCTATGCACAAAATAATGATCTAATGAGACTACTTYCTAACTGAGTATTAACTTTCCTGGGGCTAGAAATGCTTTTCCATCAAGTGCTGYGACAAATGCTCTTGTGAGAGTTTTGAGCTCTTGGCCTTTGAGCTTCTGCTTCTTCTCTTCCAGTCAATGTGGTTGGGTCACAGGATACAAAACCTTCATATTCTAGTTTTACACATGCTGTGGGCTAAATTAACGGTTCTGCATGGAAATRGTCCTAAAAGCACAAGTCATCATCCCCACAGATTCTTTTTGCCTTTGCTCATTAATATTGGGGTGTTTCCTCTAAAAGGCAAGTGACTCTGGATGTACACTCTTTGAAAAAGAGCAAAACCACTGGATCTTCCCCTTTTAATGGAAAGCAAAGCTGAAAGGAATCCAATTGCGTTCACATTCTCAAAGTCTACTTTGTATGTAAAGAATGTAAGAGGAGCCAGTACTGCGTGAGATCAAAGGTCCATCCAGCCCAGTGTCTACCTCTAGCAGTGATCAGCACTGGATGGTTAAGGTAAAGAATAAGAGCAGGGCAAGATGTGTATAAGAGACAGTCCATCCAGCCCAGTGTCTACCTCTAGCAGTGATCAGCACTGGATGGTTAAGGTAAAGAATAAGAGCAGGGCATAGACATAATCATCCTTCACAAATATTACTCCAGCCTTCAGTGATTTGTGGAACAGGGTCTTCTTGAGCCAGAGGTTATGATTTCATGTTTAAAGGGTCTTAATGAATTTTTCTTCTACAGATATGTCCTACAATTTTCTGAAGTGTGAATTCCTGTGGAAATGAATTCCACAGATTCACTAAATATTTTGTGAAGAAGTATGTCCTTTTGTTTGAATCAAAGCTAGACCCTAGTGGGTTTCATTTCTCCTTCTCCTAAAACTGGAAATGATACTGAGATATTGTTCAGGTTTATTTTCCTCACTGCTCTTTATTATGAAATACTATGAATGATGAAAAAACCCCACACTGCTATTTTATCTACACTTACTCCTCCCCTTTATTTTATCCATGCTGAAGAATCCTACTCTATTTAGCCATTTCCTCTGCAGAATTTGGTCTTTATAATTTACCACCTAGTTCTTCACTACACAAGATCCTTCAGTAACTGACTCAGGAAACATGTCCAAAGCAGAGATCAAGAAAATCAGTTGACTTTAGTCCACCAATTCCCAAGAATTATGCTCCACAATGCACYGGGATAACAAAAGAAGAAATCCACTGGTGGTACATTTGCTGGTACATTTAATATTATTTTGATATTGATAGGAGCAGATGGGTGTGAATTTGGTCACTGCATCACCCTAAGTCTTCCAWGTACAGTTTAATACAGGTCTTATGCAGCTGGAACAGAAAGTGATTTTAGAACTTAATTTAATGACAGAAGTTCCCTTCTCCTGTTCTTTCCACACCACCAGCTGAAGCTTACACATTCCTCTAATGAAAGTTTGCTAAGTAGGTAGYTGGCCTAATCAAAGGGCATTATGGAAGGACATTCTAGAAATGTAAAAGTATTCTAGGAGACACTGTGAGAATTCAAAGAGGACAAATTAATCCTGAAAACTCAGGCACTGCGTTGCTGGGGAAATTCCTGAACCTGAAGTACTTGGAAGAGGGGCTGAGAGAGTTCAGGGGTGAAGCTTGTCCTCTTTTTTACATTCTTCACTAAACGTTTGCCTTTGGTGCTGTTGATGACAGCCCCTGCAGTCTGACCCAGGCAAACTTCTCTTCTAAACCCAGGCTGCCATGTTCATTAAGGCAGCCCACGGACAGCACCCTGCCCATTAAGATCGCCTTTCCACGGCTGCTGTAAATGCCGCAGGAGGCTGTGCTCTGCCCGACTTTCGCTGGGGAAGAGGCGATGCTAGAAAACAGGCGGTGGAGCCAATGCCGCTGGGTGGGAGCCCGCCGYGCTGAGCCCTCCCGGCCGCCAGCAGCCCCTTCCCACCCCTCCCGCGGCGGCGCGGAGCTCCCAGCCCGCATCCCGGGGCGCCGGGAGCGCCGGGAGGCAGCCGGCCGGGCGGCAGGACCCAGGGGGACGGCAGTGGAAGGACCCAGGCTTTGGCGCACACGCCTCCTACCAAAAAAAAAAAAAAAAAAAAAAAAAAAAATTCACAGCCCCGTGGAGCTGGCGCTCGCTCATTCAGTTTTCTAGAGAGATCTGAGCCGGAACTCGGGAGCCGGGAGATCTTTCTCGCCCACACAGCTCAGCAGCAAGGACATCTACGGGGGGAAAAGCCCACCCCACGCAGCCCCCCGCCGCCCCACGGCAGCTGCCGGCGCTGTGCAGGTATTTGGGTTCTGCTTCTCTCGGGTTGCGCAGGGCGGCTCTCGCCGCTCCCCCCGCCCCGCCGGGCCCGGGATGCGGCGTTTCAGCACCGCGGGGCGGACAGCTCCGGCCCCGGCCGCTCCCGCCCGGCCCCCTGCTCCCTGCCTGCCTGCCCTGCTCCCTGCCTTCTGCTGGCTCCTGCTGCCCCCATGCTGCCCTGCTCCCAACGGGCTGCCTGCTGCTCCCTGCCTGCCCCCATGCCTGCCTGCTTCCGCCGGCTCTGCCTGCTCCTGCTGCCCCCATGCTGCCTGCCCCCCGGTGCCTGTCTGCCCGCTCCCTTCCTGCAACTGCCTGCCTGCACGCCCTGCCTGCCGCTCACTTTGTGCCTGCCTACTCACTGCCGGTCCTGTCTGCTCTGCCGTCCCCCTTCTGCCTACCCTGCTCCCTGCGCTCCCTACTGCTCTGCTTGCCCTGCTCCTGCCTGCTCCCTTGCCCTCTGCCTGTCTGCTCCCCGCCTCTCCTGACTACCCTCCTGCTCTGCTATTCCTTCCTGCTCCTGTTCCTGCAGCCTAATTCCGTCTTGTCTACTGCCTCCCTTCAGCAATCTCTGCCTGCTGCCTGGCCTACTCCTTGCCTGCCCGTGTTCCTCCTCCATGCTGCCAGCCTGCTGCGCTGACTGCTCCTCCTGTCCCCTGCCTCCTGCCTGCGCTGCCAGCTGATTGCTCGCCTGTCAGCCTCCCTGACTGCCCTGACCTCCTGCCCTCTCCAAACATACCTCTCCTGTCTGCCAACCGACCTCTCCTGCATCTGCATCCCTGCTGCCCTGGCTTTTGGCTGACTGCCTTTTCTGCTTGCTCACTGCCTTCCCTGTGCATTGTGTCCAGCCTCACTGCTTGCCATGCTGCGCTGACTTCATACTACTCTCTGCCTTCTGCCTCTTTACTTCGACCTGCTCCCTCAGTCTCCTCATGCTGTCCCCTGCCTCTCTTCTTTGCCCTGCTGCTCTACTTCCCTTCTCCTTCTGCTTCACTCTGTTCCCTCTTCGTTGCTCCTGCCTTTACTGCTTCCTTGCCTCACTATATTCCGGCTCTTCTTCCTCCAGTTGTCCTTGCCGCTGCTTTCTCTGAATCCTCTTCTCTCTGCCTTCCTGCCATTCTGCCTTCCTGTCTGCTGTCTCCCGCCACCATCCTGGTCTCCTTTCCTCCCTGCCCTGTTTCACCTACATTCCTCACTTCCTGCCTTTTCTTCCTCCTGTCTCTTTCTCCATCACCAAGCCTCAAAATCCTTCCTGCACAGGGGGCATGGCACTGTAAATAGTCAAGCAGCCAGGTGCTGGGCAGGAAGGAAAAGAAGCACAGGTTGGAAGGGACAAGTCCAGATGCAATTGGAACGCAGGAGACGATGAGAAGGCATGCAGGGAAAGGGCTTAAAACTGGGACTAAGTTAATGAAGTGAGAGCTACAGCCAGGAGTTGAACATAGAGAGCGTTGTCAAAGAGCAGGCAGAATAACCTGTTTGCTCCTCAGCTAGTTGAATGCGTTTTGACAAGTTGCTCTCATCCAGAAGAGAGAGGAGGAGAAAAGGGGGAGGGGGGGGGAGAGGGGAGGGGAGGGGGGGGAAGGGAGGACCCGGCGCCGCGCGCCGGCGGGGCCCCGCCGCGGCGCCGCCCGCGCGGCGGCTAGGCCAGGGGCCAGGGGGGGGGGTGGGCCCTCCGCGCGGGCCGCCGGGCGGTGGGGAGGGGGCAGGCCGGGCGGGGGGGGAAAGCGAGGGCGGGGGGGGGGGAGGGTGGAGAGGGGGGGCGGGGGGGGCCGGGGGGGGGGGCAGGGCGGGTAGGGAAGGGGGAGGAGGGGGGAGGGGGGGGCGGGCGGCGGCGTTGTCGGGGGGCGCGCGGGGGGGGCCGGAGAGGGGAGGCGCGGGGGCGCCCGCCAAAACCACACACACCAGAAACAACGAGGCCGGAGTGCAGGTAGCTCAGTGGTATTTCTTGTGGCTACAACTGTGATGGGTGCAGGGAAGAAGTGACGGTGAATCACGTCTAGCCATGCTGGGTCCTTTATCGCAGAAGTCAAGCCATTAAGTTTTGGCTCTATGCAAAAAGTGAAGAATGTTCAATACAGAAAGTATAAGGCAAAGCAAATAAACAGCTGGAGGAGACGCCTGCATAAGATAAAAACGCACAAAAAGAACTAATTAATTCTGTTGACAATGCGCGGTTAAACTGAGAGGGTGATGAAGGTCATAGGAGAAAGGGCGTTTTCCTCCCCTTTCAAAATCGACTTCTCAGCCATTCCTACTTACACAAACAGCAAACCAAGGAAAAACAGCCACAATTCATCAAGCTATAAAGCGCCCCGCCCCCAGATGGCTACACCTTGTCCATAAACACACCTTACACTAAACTTAGTGACCAGGATTATATTTGGAAGAAAAAAATACTAAGGATGCTAATTCATGGTGCTGTCTGAGTAATCCAGATCGAAAATATCCACCAATCACCCCAGACTTCTCATCACCCAAATCCGACACCACCAGTAACTAGTTAAATACAAAAAAATGCTAGACTTTAACAATGAGATAATACTTGTCACACAAGATCAATCACTAATCCAAAGAAAACAAGAAGAACACAAAGGGCATAACACACACAGACACCAACCCGCGCTACCCTCAAGATAATTTAATTTTTCCTATAATAATCAGATACCTTGTACGAGCTTTTTCCTCATTTGCAAGAGTCTGTACCCACTTGAAGTTTGGCAGGGCCACAGCTTGTGCTGGCATCTATTGTGCTGATCGTGATTTTAAGAATTCACTGGTTGACTCATTACCCTGAAAACTATTTGAGTATTTCTAAAAACACTAGACTTTTGTAAGACAAACGACAAAACAATGAACAATATGGTGGCCTTTTCAAGAAATTCTTAATTTTATTATAGTCATCAATTTTAAACTTAAATCTGTTGCAGGACGGATATTTCTGAGTTAGTCAAACTGAGTGCTACAGAATATTAGCAGTGGAGGAACTTGCAAATTCACTAATAATGCACTGGGTCATGATTCCTTAAACTCTACGGTTGAAACACTAGAGTCACTACTGTATGAAATTGTAACATGCGAAGCCTCCATCTAGCCAAAAAACGGACCATGTCAGTTTGAAATAGTAATGTACAGCCCTCCTAAAAGGATGGAGAATACTTTCCTTCAACAACAAGACTCAAAAATCATCCCAGCATAGTTAAATGTTAACTTAAGCATTGCAATTATTCAGTAGCTATTGTGCTATTGCTTTAGCAAGTGAGGCGTTATTTTCTCTCACTAGTCCTTGTACTGTAGTGTCTCTCTGGCATAGAACAACACACACAACAAGATGTGAATCAATTGGTGTAATGCTAGTTACAAGCAACACAAGAGAAAAAGGAAGCAACATTAGTTCTCTTAACAGAGTGGAAAACTGAAACAGAAAGTTCACATGGTTTTTCTCAGAAGAGCTTTGGGAATTCGCTTTCCGGGTGCTGTAGATCGATAATGACGCTATTCAGGGCATTCACACGAGTCCATTGAATTTAATTTGCAGAATTTTCCAACAACATTTTAGTGGTCAAATTTTGGTTTGCTCTATGTTTGTTTTGTTTTCTCAGTAATATGTTATAGCAATAAATCCTTGAAGATGATATGTTTCTCCACTGAGAAACAACTACAGTAAAAAAAACAACACCCACACAGTATTATGAAGTTATATTAAGGAGCTTTTATTTCTACAAACAGTTTGATAAGAGATTGATTCGATGTTGCATTGTGTTTGTCGCTAATATAACTGTTGGTAGATATGAGAGAAAAAACAACCAGAAAGGACTGTGCATTAATTCTGGGGGCAGAGAAAATCCTTATAAATTATCCGCTCCAAAACCCGCCTTTCCTTTCTTCTTCCTTTCTTTCTTTCACTTCTCATACGCAGCCTTTCCCTTCCTCTTGAGTATTTGTAATGGGATGGACAACCAGCAAAGCGATGATCAGATAGGTTTATTCAAATTATGTATCATTTGTTTTGCTTTGCCCCTTTTCCCCCCCCGACCCCTCCTTCCCTTCCCTCCCTTTACTCTTTCCCTCTCCTCCACAAATTATATGATTACAGAGGCTTTTCATCACGTGGAGCAATAAACATATAAGCAGTCAACAGAAGGTATATTAGCATTGCATTGTCATATTTTTTGAAAGAAATAATGCTTTACCAAAGCATGGGATAAAAGAAGTGTAAAATTAGAATAAACTTCATGTTATTAACATGCGTAACTGATATTTGTTAATATGTTTTGTTCTTCTTTGTATAATCTCAAATTGCACGATGTTGTAACACAACTCTAAGCATTAGGCATTTTTTGGACCCATGTTATGATTGTGGTGCTGTCAGATTTCTTCATATAGCTTCTTTATGAGGTTGGGGGGTCACATTCATGTTTGCACGCTGTTTCAATTTCTGCTGATCATGGAAATGTTATTCTGATATTTATTGGAGGAACTGAACCTCTGTCCAACTTCTGAGTAGCAGCCAGGTGCTTGTGCTTGGTGATGCTTGCGACTGTGACTGATATGGAAATTCCTCATAAACTGCTGCCTTGTCATCAGACAGAAGGGATTTGCATGATTATCATTGATGGTGAATACTTCAATTAAAATTATGATTCTGATGAAAAATATGTTAACACCTAGATTCTTAGGTTAAGGGCTGTTCTAACTGTTTAACATTTTTATTTACGATTTGCATGTTTTACACTTCCCCTCCTGGCATGTGGAGCATACTTCCTTAATATTCAGGTAGTCACTTAAGTTTGTGGCACATTTTAAGGCTGCAAAGACAATGGGGAGTTTTTGAATTATTACATTGCTAGGCAAACATTGTCCTGTATTCTCCTCTGCCTAGACCGCACAGCATCAAGCAGGAATAGCAGGATAGCTTTCAGGTTTGGTTGCTGCAGACGACATATGCGTGCCCTGCAATACTGGGCAGAGCAGCAGAGAAGATCACTTGAGTTCTGCCATGTTTGTGCGTGGCTATGGGCTAATTGGACACACGTGGAATCGATATTCAGCATGTGCTGAGGTGCATTGTAACTTAACTCAAACTAGCAAGAAGAATTGTAGTAGGAATGCATGATGTGTTGTTTTTTACTGAACTGAAGTGAAATGTTAGTTTTTGTACTGAGCTGAGAGATTCTAGGCAACTGGAGTAAAATTCCCCACACAGCTGTTACAGTCACAGAACATTCACTATTTCATAATGACAAGAAGCAACAAAACTCCTAGTGAAGATTCTACAGGAGCACAGTACTATGGAGCAAGAAAGCCTTAAATATTTAACTCATTAATGTTGCACTGGGAGAGTCTGAGGTCCTTGGGAAAGGGGGCGAGACTACAGAGAAGTAGTGGTGAAAGGCCACAGTTGAGTATTGGGTTCTCTTTTGGGATGCACTCATGTACAAGGCAGACATGCAAAATATGGAGACGATATCTGACAAGGGGTCAGGGATGAATGAGGAAAGATTCCCTGGATGTTAATCGTAGGCTTATGGCCTCAGGAGAGGTAGGCATCTGTTCCGCAGCTCTAGAAATGTGTCTCTGGGATCTCAGTCCCATCACCAGGGCTTGGCTGCTGCTCGCCCACAATCTGTGGAAGAATGCCCGGGTCTCACAGCCAGAGGGTGAGAGGTCAGTTTTGCACTCATTGCTTCTTTTAAAAATTGCCTTCATGGAACTGGGGTAGGTTCTTTCTAGATCTGACTATCCCCTTCCAGTCAGGTTTGCTACATGAAGGCAGCCAAACAGGCCACAAAGGGCATAGGAACTTCCTATAATAGGCACAGGTCTGGTTCATCCTCGGCCTGAATCCCTTAGGAGGCAAACGACCCTGCTAAGCAGATACAGTAAGACCTCGAGAGAGTTTTTGCCAGAATTAACATCAAAATATTTTTCAAATAAGAAATTTATAATGACCGATGACACAACAGCTCTGAGATAAATCATTCTATATTACCATTCTTCCTCCCTCCCTGCCACGTATCCTTCCTCTCTGGCAATGATTTCCGCAAGCGTAATATCTGTATAATCAACGTGCTAGGAGTTAGGCTTATACTAATGAGCAACCTTAGCAGTGATGCCTCTTTAATACCAGGTGAGAATCGAAATGTTGGGTGCCTTTTCAGTTTAAAATTGTGGTAAATGAATTTTCACCTGGCAGATAGCTTTAGACTGGATGGAAGCACATTTGGTAGATTGAAGAGACAAGCTAAAAATTTCACGCTGGACTGAATTGGATGGGGAAGGGCCAAAGGACATGAGGTGTTTAAAGAAGCAAGTGGTTTGTTGCAGGGCTGGTAAGTGGGCAAGGAACAAAAGATCCCAGACAATTTGCCATCATACTATAGCAGGCAGGTTTTGACCAATTTCCAGCGGATGCAAGTGCAAACGGGATTGAATGCTGACCCAGAAACTGTCTCTGAAGAGAGGAGCATAAGGCATGTTTAAAATCTTGAATGAAAGTGCTTTGTTACTTCTGGAAAATATAATTTCATTTTAGTTTGTACATAAGTAAATATAATATTTATTTTCT